>OU015491.1:160428417-160473417 GCA_907164885.2 Dolomedes plantarius | reverse complement strand
TAGATTTTGAAAAAGTTCTTTCAACAGTTATTTAAATTTTACTCATATCATACAATTGTTAAAGTCAAATAAAAATCAATACAAATCATATTATAGATTTTCCTTAATTTCAGAAATACAATTTAATTTTCATAGTTTTATTATTAACATTCAAAATTCACAATTTCAATTTTATTTGCAATTAATACAAAACTTTCCTTATTTTCCCCCCTCCCCCCCAAGAAATGCTGCAGGAACTGAAATTTATTTTAATTTAAACTCATTTTGTGGATGAAAATGTCTTAATCTTGTTGAATGTACAATGTCGGTGGCTTTTCCAGTATATTGATTTGGTCTGTTAATTTCAAAATTTACATTAGATAGTTGATTTAAAATTGTGTAGGGGCCTGAATAAGGTGGATCTAGTTTTCTTGAATTTGGGTATTTAAATTCTTCGTACATCACTAAGTCACCAATTTAAAATTTGACTGAACAAAATGTTTATCATATCTTTGTTTATTAATTTTATGGTGTTGAATAGTTCTTTGCACTGCAATTTTCCTAGCTTCCTCACAGGTGGGTAATTAATGAAGTTGTATTGGGCAAAGGTGAATCATATGGTAGTATTCCAAATAAAAGATAGTTTGGGGAAAAAACCAGTCACAGAATGGGGTTGATTATTGTATTCAGAAGTTACCTGTTCTAAAATTTTTGTCCAGGGAATTTTTTTCGAAGAAGAATTTACTTTACATCTTAATTTTGCTACTATTGTTTGATTACATCTTTGATTCTTGCCGTTTGTCTGAGGTCTATGTGAACTGGTTAATAATTGTCGTACATTGTGATGCTTTAAAAATTTCTTAAATCTGGAAGAAGTGAATGCAGCATTTCTGTCACTGAGTATTTATTTTGGAACCCTTATATTGAAAACTTGTCTCAAGCAGTTTGTGTAAGTTTCACTGGTTACACTCTTTGAGGGGAATATCCATATGTACCTGGTTGCATGATCAATTACAAGATGAAGATATTTTTTTGTTGAATTGTAATAATTGAAACCCCCAACAGTATCGACTGAAATTAAGTCAAATGGTTCATTCGCCACAGGCACTTGCTCCATCAGTCCAAATTTTTTCTGAGTTGATTTTTTATTCTTTTGACAGGTTTCACAACAACGAACAAAATTTGCTATGTCTACAATTATGTCTTGCCAATAGTAAATTGGGGAAATTAACTTTAACATCTTTTTTACACCTGGGTGACCGAACCCTTCATGAGCTGAATTTATTAACTTTACTCTTAGTGATGGCGGAACTACAATTTTGACTAAGTTTTTCTTTTTTATAGTTAAGACTCCATTATATTTTTTATATTTAATGTTATTTATATTATCATCCCACTGTCCTTTAATTATTTCATCTGTGCTTAGGAAATAACAATATTGATTAACAAAATGACTTACAGGGTTTCTGGATAACATATCAGCCTCATGATTGCATTTTCCCTTAATATACACTATATCATAATCATACATTGATAATTTTAATGACCATCTAAATAGCCTGCCAGTTAAATTCTTTACATTTTTTAGCCATTGTAATGCAGAGTGATCTGAATGTATTGTAAATTTCTGGCCATGTAAATAACAGTGATATTTGTCAATTGAATCAACAATTGCCAAGCATTGAAGCTCTGTTATGGCATAATTTTTCTCATGTTTTCTTAATTGTCTGGAATAAAAAGCTATTGGGTGCAATTGTCCATTTGGATGTTTTTGTTTCAAAACTGCAGCTATTGCTTCTTGACTGGCATCAACGTACAAGTGGCATGGATAATTTGGATTATATAAAGTCAAAATTGGTTTTGAAATTAACTCATCTTTTAATTTTTGATATGATATTTGACATTCAGGAGACCAGTTCCATTTTACATCTTTCTTTAATAATTTGTTGAGTGGTAATCTTAGCTTTGCATAATCTTGAATGAACTTTTGGTATACATTTATGGAACCTAAAAATCTTTGGAGTTCTTTTACATTTTTGGGTGGTAACACTTTTTTTATTGTATCAATGTTTGTATTTTGTGGAGAATATTGTCCTTGTGACACCTCATAACCTAAGAAATTTATTTCCTTCTTTGCAAATTGACACTTTGATTTTTTTAGTTTGATATTTTCTTGTTTACAGATTTGAAAAATTTCTTCTAAGTGTTGCATATGTTCATTAAAATTTTGTGAAAAGATTATTATGTCGTCAAAGAAATTTAGTGCATATTTTATTTGATACTTGTTTAAAATTTGTCTAATTGCTCCTTGAAAAACACTGGGAGCATTCTTCCAACCAAAGGGGAGCCTGAGCCACTCATATAGTCCAAAATGAGTAGTGAAAGCTAATTTTTCTGTGTCTTTGTCATGTATTGCAATATGCCAATATCCCGAAGTTAAGTCAAGTGTTGAAAAGTATCTTGCATGTGTTAGTTGGTCTAAGATGTCATCTATTCTTGGAATAGGTTCTGAATCAAATTTTGTGATTGAATTTAATTTACGATAATCTATGTATAAACGAGTTTTTCCTTCTCCTCTCTTTTTTACTAAACAGACTGGTGATGCAAATGGTGAATGGGATGGTTTAATAAATCCTGCTTTTAACAACTCATTTATTTGTTTTTGTATTTCCAAATTTTCAGTTTGTGAGGAACGATAGGGTCTAAGAGCTATTGGAAGTTCTGAAGTTAAGTGAACTCTTTGAGGTTCTAATTTTATTTTTCCTACATCATATTTATTTTTTGAAAAGATATATTCGAAAGTTTCTAAAATGTTTTCTAATCGGGGCCAGTCCTCGGGTATTTGCTCTGGTGTCACAAAGTCCAAAGCATCACCGGGCTCTTTAAACAGATTATTCAATGTATCATCGGGGATACCTGATGTCTCATTTAAATTTTGAACATTACAATCAGTACTTGTTATTTTGTTTGAATTCTCATAATTTACATTTGATTTTCTCATTTTTTGGTTATTGTCAAAATTCAGGGTTTCATAGTCAATTGAAAAAACATTATTCACATTACTTTTCACATAATTTTTGTAAACAGTCCCTTTGTAGTGCTCAGGAGAGTGATCATATCTTAAATATTTCTCTTAACAAATTTTCTACCTTTATCATACCCTCTATTACTATTCACAGTCCAATGATTAAAATATTTTCTATTTTCATATACATTTTTGTTTACATTTCTAAAATTACACATATTGTTATTTTTATAACACCTTTTACCATTATACATATTATCACAATAATTTCCAATTATTTTTCTTTGAACATTCAGTGCATAAGGATTAACATAATTATTATCATTACACAGTAATATTTTTTTATTAAATTGGTATACTTTTAAGTTTCTTAAATTTATTTCGAGACGAAAAAGTCTCATATGTTCTAAACTTAGTAACACATATGGCAAATCACTTTTAATTACCAACATTTCAATTTCCCTAGTTATTTTACCAATTTTTACAGTTGTTTTTTACCAAATTTGTTACAGCTACTTGACCATCAGTTTGATTTAACACATTATTTTCTAAGTTTAGTTTTTTAAAATCTTTAATTACTTTAAATAATGACTGTGAAATCAGTGTAACCGTACTACCCGTATCCAGTAAGCATTGAAAATTTTTATCACTCATCCGAGCTGAAACTATAAGTCATCTGTTGTCTCTGTTGTCTTGGAGATCAGTCCTATTCCACTGTTGATGAGTCTGTCAGGCACATTTTCTCTTCTGTCATATCGTCCTTGTCGTGGTCTAAAGCTCTGTGGAGCGCGCTGATCAAAGTCTGCTCTGTATTCTTCATGATTAAATTGTTGGGCGAAAGTTGGCTGAAATCGAAAATCCTCTCTTCTTGCATGTACATGTTTTTCTTGATTTTGTTTCTGATCCATATCTTTCGGAGAAATGGGAATTTGTATTCTCTTCGCCTTCTCCAGCCACTCATATGGGTTTTTAATATTTTGCAGAGTTAATAATGTTCTGATGTGGTGCGGTGAGTCTATTGTCAGTATTTCAACTAATTCTTCATCATTTTTTTCGAGAGAGCGTCCTATTTCTATTTTTTTCTTGTAATAGTCATATATATCACCATCATCTTGTAGTTTTAAGTTCCTGAAATCTGTTATGAGCTGTTCACGACTTCTTGAAAATATTGTAATTAAATTCTTTCTTATGTCATCATAATTTTCTTTATATAATTCTGTGGAAATTATTAAGTCCTGCACCCCATCGTTCACAAAATTAATTAAGTTCTCTTTCTTCCACTCTGCGTCTAAATCTAGCGCTTGGTATTTTTCATCGAACATGGTTAACCAAGGAAGGATATTCTTTTTCCTTTTGCTGTCGAAAATTGGAATTTTGAGTTTTTCTTCATTTATTTTCTTTGCTATGTCTTTTTTTGGTCCGTCCGCTGTCCTTCTGAGATTTTTCAGTATTCATTTTTCTTGTGTTTTCTTCTGCGTTATATGTATTTGCAGTGGGTATTGTCCCTTCAGGAGATCCAATTTGTTGCATGAGACTGTCATCAAGTGCTATTTTTTTTTTGAAGGTCGGTGTCACTTGTTTCTTCTGCCATAGTTATTTAATTTATTTTTTTCAACGTAATTTAATTTTTTTATAAGGTCGTAAATTTTCTTTTCACCTGTGTGCTATCCAAATGGGTTTTAATTAACTCGTCGTAGATTTTATCACTACCGACTACTGACAGGCGTTGGCTTTTGCCTGCTATGATGTCGTTTGCAGTCTTCTTGTTTTACAGTCCATGGCCTCGAGGGAAAGCATACACTCAAAAAGTTCTCAGCATCGTCTAAATTAAGTACAGTTTATTCAGTTCAATGTCATAATACCACCTCTCCAGATCTACGCATTTCGTCATTCGCCATTTCTTTTTTAGAGCCGCGGCGAAACACATCTGATAGCATCGACTTCTATTCCACGCTAAAACCAAATTCGCGGGCATCTCCGCGCGCCAACTCTCCTTGGACATGCGCAGAGCCCGAAACAGACATCTTTCAAGGCTAAATAAAATGTAAACGTTCCTCCTCGACCGCAGAACGCAGAGGCGCGCGAAGATTATATAATAAAAAGGGAATTTCCCTTTCCCAATTCGCGTCTTTGAATACGAACAATTAGAGGCGAATACGCCACGAATATAATTTAATTCCCAAGCCCCCTTTAAATTTAGAATAATCATTCTTTTCCCACTAAATCCTTTACATATATATATATATATATACATATATATATATATATATATATATATATATATATATATATATATATATATATATATATATTTATTTATTTATTTATTTATTTATTTATTTATTTATTTATTTATGTACATACAGCCATCCAAAAATGTGAGATAAATGTATTTTGTTACAGTGATATCTAGCAAAATATTGGATGCTTTAAACATATCAGAATACAGTAAACATATATATGTAAAATGATTGTCACTTTTCCCTATTGTGATATTTTATGTCGCTTTTTGCATTGTCATTCAAAATACTTGTGCGTGTATACATATCACATTTATCAGGTGATATTTTTGAATCATGTAATCCGTTTTAAAAGGACTGGAGTATAGATAAGAAGGAATACATTTTATGAAAAGTAAGAGGATGAGTTATGTGCATTTGCCTTCTTTCCCAGTGAATCATATTTTCCCTCGAAATAGCGAATTCCTCTTTACATATTCATGAAAGGAAATAATGAATCAAACATCAATGAACATTTTTTATAATTTATAGCTTCCATTCATTTTACCATACCAAAAACGTAACGTTTCTAAAATTACTGAATACTGAATTAATACTGAATTATAATTTTTTCCCCTCTCCTTGTTTGTTTTTTTGTTTTCATCAAAGTTATCTACATTTTTATTTTTTAAATATAAATACTTATCTAACCTGATCGAAGTTATCTTTATTTGTTCCTTAATTACTTTAATGAGAACTTTTTAAATTACACTTTTTTATGGAAAAGTAAAGAAAAAAATTTATTTTAGATACAAAATTTTTTTGGTCCAACGCTTAAAGTGCAAAGGAACGTAACTAACGAATAAAAAATATACTATTTATTTTCATTTAATAATGATTGGAAAGGAATTTAGAAACAGGCCGTTAAAATAGTTTAATGCATTTTTATATTGATTGGAAAATATAATGTTTTTATCAGTTTTATCTCAAAACAATAAAATTGCTTATTTTCTTTTTATTTCAAATAATTATTTTTAAAATGAACTGGTAGTTTTTCCCAGTTAAAATATTACTTAATATTATTGAACAAACAACATTTTGCGGTTTTGATATGCTACGACATGAAGTTCCACTACAAAATATTAACAATGACTTTAATATTTATTCACATTAAATAAAGGTTGTAGATAATTATACAAACTGTCAATTACAAGTAAATAATATTTTAATTGCACGCAATTACAAAATATAATTCACTAAAATAGCTTTAGGGAAATGTTAAAATATTAAATTTTTCGTTTATTTTTAAAAAATGAAGAGTAGAACTTTACTTCTTAATTTATATCTTGCAGATTAATTATTTTAAAATAACATTGATGAAATATAATCTCAATTTATGAGATTAGTGAATTTATAGAAGCACGCTTTTGAATTTATAAATGGGAATTTGTTTGCATTAATGAAAGTGAATCGAGTCCACGGTGGGAGATTATTTTAAAGGGATTATTGAGTGAATTAATGTTATTTTATTTTGAATGAGACACCCCCACTTACCGGAACTCGTTATTTTGCTGTTAATATTAAGGAATATTCAGAAAATGTAAATGGAAAACTCACTCATACTCGATACTATTATATTTGAGAAATTTCTTACACTTTAGATATGAGTCGTAAAATAAGTTTTAATAAATTTCCTCATTTAAGTTTCGTATCAATTAACTATATAACTTTTGTATTACATATATATATATATATATATATATATATATATATATATATATATATATGACAGGCGTGTGGTTTGCCTGTTCTCACATTAATTTGCAGTCATCATGTTAACTGGTGGCGAGTGGTAAGTAGTCTAAATCTAATAAACAAACATAAGTCCAACGAAATCAAGTCAATTTTTTTCACCTTCCAGCAACCACTGATCCAAGTCGCGCATATTTGAGCGCTCGCCATTTTCAAATTGTGGACCCAGCTGACACGCGTCCACTATCAACGATTAAATCCCGCGTTCTAACAAAAATTCGCGGGCATCTCCGCGCGTCAACTCTCCCTGAACATGCGCAGAGCCCAAACCAGACATCTTTCAAGGATAAATGTAATGTTTCCTCCTCGACCGCAGAACCCACAGGCGCGCCAAGATTACATAATGAAAAGGGGAATTTCCCTTTCCCAATTCGCGTCTTGAAATACTAACAATTAGAGGCGAATTACGCCACAAATATAATTTAATTCCCAAGCCCCTTTAATTTTAAGGTAATCATTCTTTTCCCACTTAAATTCTGACATATATATATTAGGGCGGAGCGTAAAAAAAAAGTTTTCGATTTTTTTTTGCCCTCGTGCGGAAAAGTTGGGTACTGGTGAGTAGTTCACGCATTCAAAGTTTTGGGAAAAACAAAAAATATCTTCCGTCTCCATTTCGTCCGTGATTTTTAGCAGATTTTTACCATATAGTTAAAAATCTGAATTTCCGTAGTTTTGTATGCAGCTCTTCGCTTTTTTCTGAAATAAAATTCTGAAAAAACCCAGAACTCACCACGGGTTATGGCTGCATTGCTAGCTCCACACGTGCCCACCCATCCACCCAACCATATGGGCAATTAACTACTTTGCCCTTGCAGATATTCCGGTTTTACTCGGTACTCGCAGTTGGTTTCAAATGAAGTTATAGCTTTGCTCGACTCTGTTCGGGTTCTAACTAAACCATCACGCTCATTTTCTCCACACACAGCCGGAGAAACCTCTGTTACTAGTCTCGCGAAACGTTCAACACTTCAGGCGTGACAAGGAAATTTTGGGCTTCCCAGGTGTTGAGCTACAGACTCTCCACTGGAAATCAAATTTCTCAAATCATCTTCTGTCAAGTGAGATGTTATGGGGGGTTCCGTCAGATTACACTTCTGCCAATCAATGAGATCTATATATGAAACTGCCTCGAAGTTGAGTGACGGAATGTAGTGCCTGATTCCTTCCATTTTTTCCTTTCTTGCTTGCAAAATCCTACGTAGTCCAAGTTCTCGGTTGGGCTGGGCTTAGCTGTCTGTCATCTATGATCATTCACAAGATTATTGCTTCCGAGTGGCCGAAATAGCCATATCTCTGAATAATGGGATTGACCACATAATTTAATTCGTTTTTAAGATAGCGTGAGACGTTTATTGTCTTCCACAAATTTCGTTGACCATCAGTGAAATATGGATTTAATTTGACTTTAAACCACACAGGTGCGTACACTTTCATGATAAACTTCCGAAGAGTTTGAAGTTCAGAAAGTTTGGGAGAGGGTACGATCTCCCTAGTTGTGAGTGTTCAATCAAAATTGAGATGGCACTTCACTAAATCGGACTCCGACCCTTGTGGTGTCATTAAAAAACGGAGTCACTCCCCTCAGCCCAATATCGTATAAATACCTTATCTAAAGTACTTCCGGCCATGGAGGATTAGAAACAACAACAGCACATTATCATGCAGAATATGCCACAACTATTGGTTACAAAATTTGTCCTATCAGAGAAGTATAAAAACATTCCTAGTTAAAAATATTACGTAAGAATGGTTAACAAACAACATGTTGCTGCTGTGATGTGCTACATGAATATCTATGCAGTTCCACTAAAACATGTTAACAATGATTTTAATCTTTATTAAGATCTTTAAATCTTTATTAAGAAGTGACCCTTAAGGCTGCTATGTACTAACCCCATTGGATTCGCTCACCTCAATATTAAGCTATGGAGAAAATTGGTCCACGGATTGCGGACTTGGATAAAAAGATTTTAAAAAAAAATTGTACTCCGTCATAGAGAAAGAAATTTTACATTTGTGTACATATTTCGATTTTTTAAATGCAATTAATATTTTAAAATTTTAATTATTTGTTGAAAAATCTGGTATAGTGTGTTTTAAACGCTCATAAATTCCTTCGGTGGACGCAATTTATAAAAGGAATCCTGTAGCTCTTTTCAGAAAAGTTCAGGCTATCTGACGCTTCCAATTTTATTTGATTATCAGCATTTATGTACCTGTAAATAGTTGACAAAAATGTATTTTAAATAAAAAATTTGGGGGCAACGCTTAACCACCCTATAGAGAGAGAGAGCCATTATAATCGCTCAAAATGTCAATCATAAGGGGTGAAGAATTCTTGAGCTGACAACTGGACTCCTCCCACCACAAGAGTCTGCAAGAAGAGAAAAAGGGAATTACGATTTTTTTCTCAGTACATAGAAGCCATAAAGGCCAAAACAGCTATCAGACAATACATACTACGGGCTACTTTGAATATTATATACATACTAATAAAACACTGCAAGTCTAACATTTTCTTGTTACTTAAAAATTTCAACCTTAAATTGTATGAAATAGAAACAAGCATGTTACTATGCTTATAAATAATTCGCAGTTTACACAGAGAAATCAATTTTCATCAATTATTCTTTAGAGAAAGGTAATACAGCGTGAGTTGCTGTTGGTGTGATCACGATTTATTTCATGACTCTTTTCTAATAATAAATCTACACTTAAAAATAAATTATAAATATGAATTGTAAAACTTAAAACGTTATTATATTAAATTTAAAACTACGAACTCTACTTTCAACACTTTATCATTTTCTCAGAATAAAACATCCACGACTCAAGATAAAATTACTGAGATAATTCATAACAACTTTAGAGAATATCGTTAATGGAATATACACATCAATTCGTTTTGCAGTTAAACTAAAATACTGAATACAGGAACATATCTACATAATAGCTGATACTTTCTAACTATGCATTTATAGGAAAAAAATTTTATTGTGATAAATTATTACAGTGCTATAATGATAATACTGTTTATAAAATATTAGGTTCTATGTCGTGTACTATACAAAATCGTATCAAAGCATTATATCGCCGTGCAGGATATGAAATTAAAAATCTAAAGTTTCCCTATTTAGTCTTAATCCCTAAAATTCATAAGTCATCGGTTAAATTTAGAACTGTAACTATGGGCTGAAATACGTACTTAACGCTTGCTAATAATAAACTTTTAAATATACTTAAAGTAGTTTATAAAAAAATAAGTAAAGAATGGGGCTATTTCATAAATAATAGCTTAGAAATAGTTAAACAGATAAAAGGTAAAGGAGATATAACGAACGTTAAAAGCTACGATTTTATGGATCCTTTCAACTCTATCAACCTAAAAGACCTCTATAGTATTATACTTGGGTTATATGATCAATATGATTTAAAGACATATATAACTGAAAATAAATATCGTGCGATACTAGACCTATTACTTAATGAAGCAATACTATATAATGGTAGAAAGTTCTATAAGCAAATACATGGAATACCGATGGGTGGAGGATGCTCATCTGCTTTAGTAAATATATACCTTCACTTTTACGAAAGAGGAGTTATGATTCTTAATGAACTTATGTTTTTCAGATATGTAGACGATATACTTATATGTTTTAATGAAAACTTAAATGCAATAGATATTAATTTTTACC
Source organism: Dolomedes plantarius (assembly GCA_907164885.2). Taxonomy (NCBI): domain Eukaryota; kingdom Metazoa; phylum Arthropoda; class Arachnida; order Araneae; family Dolomedidae; genus Dolomedes; species Dolomedes plantarius. The sequence goes on along the minus strand of OU015491.1, from coordinate 160,462,681 downwards.
CTAAGAATCTTAAATTGGTGGAGACAGATAAAGATAACGAATAAGCAAATTAGTATTTTTGGACTGGAGTATAGATGTTAATCTAAATCTAATATCATGCAGTGTATATGATAAGCGAGAATTTTACAACTTTAAAACAGTCAGGATTATGAATTGGAATAATGCTCTACATTTAAATATTAAACGTAATATAGTTACTAACCAGTTAATACGTTGCCAACGTTTACATTCAAACAAAAAAACTATGGACGCCAGTATAAATAAATTCATAGTTATAGCCATTCACCAGGGTTTTCCTGTTAATTTCCTCGTATCAATTCTATCCCAGTTTTTTAATATAGATAATAAAGATTGCGAGAATCATTTTAACATAAGTTGGCAACACCAAAAGTTTCCCTAATACGGCAATAATAATCCCTACTATGTCTATAAATGTGAGTGTGCATGAGATCCGTGACTCTTGCTTGGAGTGGAGTGAAGTATTTTTGTATCTTAATTTTTTTGTAGTGTATTTGTTAATGTGCAATTATTTAGTTGATTAGTATTATTGTACTTCTGTATCTTAGTATTAAGATTTTTTCTGAATTAAAAGGTTTAAACACTTCATCTTGCAATTATATTTTAGATTATTCTATAATTAAAATTATTTAATCTATAATTAAAATTATATTTACTTATCAGTTTCATCTAAAAAATTTTTTCTTCTTCATAATTGTTTCTAACTGTCTTGGTGTTATAGCCGACCTCCGGGAGTGTTGCCTGGCATAAAACATGTTTAACCGGGGTTGGGGAGTCACACCCCCCTCCAGTCATCAACTATACCACCTCCACTTCCGTTCTGCTTATTTTTATATGTCTACCTTGTTTTAGGTTATAGGAGTATTAACCCTTTCACCGGCTCAATTCGAAACTCTAATTCACCTATCCTGGCTTCTGAAACTTGTACAGTTCTACCCTTCAAGCGGCCCGATTCCCTGGAAAAAAGTTTGTTTTCACTGCAAAAATACTTCTTTCCCCCTTTTCGCGAGTATCTTTTGCTTGTCACCGCAACCCTCTACAGTAATAAAATTTAGCACCCCGCTAGTGTCTCCCCCAAATTTGTTCCCCAACAAGAAAGCGGAATTTTTCTAGGAAACCGTACGTGTGTGTGTGTGTGTGGCTTATTCCACCCGCTCTAGCCGTAGGCTAGACCAGAGGAAAAGGGGGAACAGCTTTTGAGGGTCGTGTATAAGAGATTTCCGTTCCTCTGAAACACTCCTCCGTAGCGGTTGATGATAACGTTAAAATGCTATGAAAATTTGGCAAAAATATTATATTCAATTTCTTCCAAACTTCAGATATTTTCAAAACAAAGCATTCGAAAATATAAATTAAATATTAAATATTTCAGATTTTAAACCATCTCTTATAGTTTTAAGTTAATAAACATTTCTAGAGAATTCCATTAAATATTTCATCTCACTAGCATAATATTTTTCACACGTTTTCCCATATAAATTTTATTTCTTCATTGATTTCAGGAACCAAAAATTTAAACTTCTATAATTACCATTTTGTTACACAGAAGATACATTTTAACAGCCGTAAAAATATTTACACATTCTGAAACACTGCAAGTGGTTAAAAAATGTTATAAGTGTAAATTTTGTATAATTAAAACATAATATTACACAAATTATTTAAATGTGTCATGTTACAATCACATTGTTTTATCCTATGAATTTTATATTTCATTGTTAAACGAATTACACTCACACAAAACGATAAAAGAATATTGCAGTTCACACACAGAATTACTTATTGTTTCGTATATGTAATGAAATTTCGGAAAAAAGAATTATTTTAACAAACCAAAATTAGATAATAGTAAATTTTAGAATTAAGGTTATAACATAATATTCAATTTTTGGCATGATCTCAAGGTTAGTATAAAAAGTGACACACAGTACCAAAATGACTGCTCAAAGGTTATGCTTGAATATATATGGTTTATTTACACTACTATATATTTTATATACAATAACACTTCAAAATTCATTAAACTTTCTTCAAATTATTTAATCTTATTCTAAATTTCTTTCAAGTTAATCATTCAATGCAATTTTTCTAGATATTCACCAATGTTAACCTCAATAATTATCACAATTAATTTCAACAATAAATATTTGCTAATAGATACACACATCATTGATAATCAGTTCCATCAGTAATAAAATTCCTCATCATAACTTTGTTACTACCAATTACATTCATCAATAATTTTTACTAATAGTTATACACCTCAATAATAATGTTTTGTCAGTAATTAAATTCCTCACAATAACTTTGTTACTACCAATTAAAATCATCAGTAACATTTACTTATAGTTACACACATCATATTCAAAATCACCAGTCATCAATCATATTCAAATTCATCAGTAATTAAATTTCTCAACATAACTTTGTAATTAATGTTTTAATTGTTTTCAATCTTTCTCTCAAAATCTTAAATTTTAGGAATGCCGAAATTAGAGATCCAAATGACACTTCCCTATCATTAATATAAAATACTCTGAAACAAACCTTGGCTGACATCGATGACACCACATGTATACGCATGAGTTTCAGTCCTCGGACTCATTAACACTCACAGGTATAAGGATAATAATCCGTTGCGTCATAATTGGCAGTCCACGTAGAATATCAGTAAACACAGTCTGGAAGTTACCACTCAGTTCCTGATCTTTGTGCAAGGGTGCAGAGTCTCACGGCTGGCATGGGGTTGATCGTTGTCGTCAAGGAAACAGGCTCAAACTCTTAGCGTCAGTTCCAGATCATTGGGCAAGGGTGCAGAATCTCTCAGCTGGCATGGGGTTGATCCTTGTGGCTGAGGGAATAGGCTCAAATCCGTGTAATCTGGTAATCAACTATTTTATCATGCAAGGGTCAACAGCAACATGGTTTCACCCTTGCTTTTAGTTTCGACTCATTTATTCTATATGTTTTCACGACAGTATATTTTCTTTTATATTACAAATAAATAATTATATCGCTAAAAATTTGTTAGTTCTTTCTGATGTTACAATTATAGATGCAATGATCTTGTTATAACCTTAATACATAATACCATATTTTCAAGTGCTACAATTTTTTACAACAGAAGATCGATAATAGATCGCTATATCATACACAATTGCTTATTTCTTATTATGCGAAAATGTGACGTAAACAAAGACGTATAGTTATTTTGAATATAGAAATATATGTTAAACATTCTATTCTTTTGTATGGTATTTTTCAAAACAGGAAGCGGGGCACAAAGCTTCATCACAAATTTTGCATGAATGGATAGAGATATTTTCTTATTCAGAAGAAATGTTTTCTTCCGTTATTCTCTCTATTAATTTCAAACGGAAGTTCAGATTATTAAGATTCCCTCCATTTTTTTTTTGTAAAGAAGGAATGAATTCCAAACGAAAATATCTAAACGGTGCCTGACAAATTTTTTATAATATTTTTTCTGTTATCATCGTTTTTCTTATATCCCATAATTTTCTGTTATCGTTTTTCCTATTTTGCCATAATTTTAAATAGATGCATCCATTCTGTCCACACCACCCATTGTATGGTTGCAATCCAGAACTGGTACGGGTTTTTTATAAGTTTTCCCATGTTTTGTTATATTTTGCATTTCTGTGTAATGGATCGTGCTTAAAATGGCAACAGATCTTTTATCATGCCACTTCATTATCAAAGTTTTCCCCCGTTGATAAGCAATCAGCTCACCTTTTTTCATTTTCTTATTTTTGATTGATTTGCAGTGCAATATCGAATTAATAACAATTTTGGAACAACATCCAAAATTAATTTTTATAATATTTATATTGCAGCCGAAAAATTTTGTTGATGAATGAATATTCATGCTTAATTTATGACTTGCCAATTTTCATGGTTTTCATGCAGAAAACCAAATTTTTTGAAATATCAGAATTAAAAATTTAGTATTTTCTCGCAACCCACATATTGGATTTGAGTTCAATTGAATGCACTATTTAGACGCTATTGCACATACGTACATACACAAGTTTATAGTTAAATACACAATTTTACAAATCAGTTTTATTTTAATCATATTCTTTTTGTGTCTATGAAAATACACCCTTTTTTTTAACTGCAATTTTAAGATTGTATCGGTCATATCAATGTCCTAGTTAAATGCTGTAATAAAGAAATTCCGATAATTTGGTTGTTTAGAGAGCTTAGGTCAATTTTTGGTACTCGAAGACTAATTTGACCGGGACTTACTGCTTAATGTCGATACAGATGAATACAAACATTCATATAGAAAAGGGACTCGAACCTCCGAACTCCAGCACCGTAAGGTTCACCCGGAAAATTATGCTTTCATTAATTTGCTTCCGACCATTATCAAAAATCAATGAAATTTTAAGGAAACAGCTACGGGGTCCGAAAATCCTCTCGCTGGGAAGTCGGCTACGCAAGAGAGGGGTACGAAATCAGGAGAAAATTCCTATCTCATGAGGATGATCAAAATTGTGGAGATAACCTCGAATGTGACGCTCTAAACGCCTTACACCTGATAATTTGGGTAGGTAGTTCATCGTGAGTTAAAAAAAAAAGAAAAGAAACACCTAAGAATTTCTCACCAATCCCTCCAACCCATTAATTTACAGATTAAAACAAGATTAATTCTTTATGTCAGAAGACCGAGATAAAGAACTAAACAATATTTTGTTACACGAGGGTTAATTAGATAGACTGGAACCTACTTTTAAAGCCGATTTACGAAAGGCGGGAATCATCCATGCCAGAAGTAGGATTCGGGACCGAAAGACAGAGCCCTACCATTCAGCCATTTCCCAGTATGAAGCACTGTACAACATCAAATAACTTTTCAAACTTGTATGGAAAGTAATAAAATAATAATTGAAAAGTTTGAAATGTAGCCAAATTGATAAAATAAAATAAAATATGTTTAGACATTATTTTAGTTATTAAAATCGTTATTTTAGTTATAAAAATTATTAAAAGACGATTAATTAAATTTAAATATACATAATTTAAATATACAGTACATGAATTAAATCCTGATTTAAATTAGGATTTAAATCACTTGATTTTTTAAAAAAAATCATTGAATTAAATCAAAATTACTTATGCATATATTTTTACATTATGTTTCATTCAAATGTAATTTTATTAGCTATAATGGCTTTATCTAGATTGTAAAGTAAAAGATAAAGTAGGAGGGAACTTCTATCATTGCAATATCATATTTTATCTATCACTGTGGAGTCTATCACTGTGTTATCTATCACGTAAGAGTTTTGTTGACATAGGATAAAAAAAATCATGGTTTCATGTATTTAATATATAATTTATCATATGTAAATACTAATAGTGCAATGAAAACTTTATCATTAATCGTAATAATAATTTAATCATAATTTAAATTATTGCCTTTGAAATTTTTAACTTGTTAATGTTTAAAAAAATAAAAATTCGCGAATCTCCCAGATTATGATCCTAGGGAAATTCATAAGCGCCCTGTTCTTGTGGCCTTACAACAGCCAGCTAGCTATTCCACACCCTCCATTCTTGACCTTCCTTCTTGGAAACTGATGTAATTACCGAACATCTGACTTTTCGGGAAAGTCGATCTGCAACCCCCCCTCCAACGTCGCTCTATTCAGACCCCCATCCCGTGAATGCGTCAGAATCGGAGATGTACATGTAGGGGTCTTCATTCCCCAATTTCGGACAATTCGAGGTTGTAAATCAAGCACCTTTTATCGTTCCGAAAACGGGGGAAAAACTCCGTGCAGTGCTGGAAAAATAACCTGCGCCTGCTCAGGGGTACGTCACTGCCCGAATGAGACGGCTAAGGTCGGACGTAATATTTCGTCACTGCCCGGATGAGACAGTCAGGGCTCGACGTAATATTTCGTCACTGCCGTTGAAAGGGTTAAATGGTCGCATCTGCCCCTTTTAGTCATCTTAATTTTAAATATCTCTATCTCCTCTCTCTCTCTCTATATATATATATATATATATATGCGAAGTGGAAATGTCCACGCTCCGACTTCAACCAACGATAGCGCCCTCTATGACGAAACGAGGGGTGAGCCAGAAGACGTGATGATCGGAACGAGTAACGACTGGGCAAGAGACGCGACCGATATGACGAACTCTTCCCCTTTAAATTTCTAAATGTAAAAGCTGCCCCACTGTAAATAATGCCCCTAGAATAGATTTAGATATAATTAAATGGTTCATACCGAGCTTGTGTCCGTGTGTCCGTGTCTCTGTGTCCACATGTGGGCTCGGCCGGGATTACCCGAATGGATGCCCTGTGGTTCCTGCTATCTTGATGCTGTTTGGATACCTCTACACGTGATGATATTCTGCTGATTCATTCTGTGAGTACTTTCGTTTTCGTTGATTAATTTTCAAAGTATTTACCACCTGTTCTAAGATGAAAGAATTTGGTCTGATTTTAACTGATTAACAAATACTTGCACCTATTTCGATGAATAACACATTCGCTTTGATGATTTTGTTGAATTTTGATGGTTTAGAATATTTAAAAGTTTGTGTTATTTTGAAGAATTTTGATGTTTTAAGAAGATTTAAAAGTTTGTTATTTTAGAAGATTTAAAAGTTTGTGTTATTTTGAGAAATTTTGATGCTTCTACTGATTATAATATTTGTGCTATTTAAAAGAATTTTTTCGTGATACTTTGAAGAACTTGTATTATATTAATCTATAACATTCTATTGTTTTGAATATTTTCATAAGATAGTATTGGTGTGATATAAAACTTGGTGATATAAAATTAGTGATATAGTATAATATAGTATTGGTGTGGTTAAATTTCAAATCATGAAATCCTTGCAAGAAATTCCACACATTCGTGACGCATTGAAAAAAGGTTCAACTAATAGCGTCAAAATTTTACATAAATTAATTTTTGGATCTGATGACGGTCGGCTTAACCGTAAACATTTACGTGAATTTTCTGGTTTTAATCTTTTAACTTTTGATGTTAACGAAAAGAAAAAATCACTTGCTCATGATTTTACATTGCAAGAGTTAACATCTGTCTGCAACTTGTTGTCATTAAATTTTCCTGCTGACATTAAGCAATGTGTGGATACAATTTTAAATGCATTATGTGACTTTTCACTGCTGGAAAGGATAACTTCAGAATCTGAGTCAGATTCCAGTGAAGACGAAACACACGACGGGGAAAAATTGTTTTCGCCCCAAAACGCTGAATCACCAGCTCGATTGGAGTTTGAACCTGACCAATGCGGAAGTAAACAGAATTTATTGCTAAGTACGACAGATTCCTTTCGTTCCCCCTTTTCGTTGAAAGACCTGGTAGAATTAATTAGGCCGTTTACTGGAGAGGACGACACGCCTATTGAAAGTTTTGTTTTCGAAATAGAAGAATTTTTTTCTCTGTATGAGATAAAGAATCCCGTCCATCAGCTCATCTTTGCAAAAAAATGTCTTTCGGGTTCCGCGTTAAATTTAATACGTTCTCTTCGTGGTATTAACTCGTGGAATGAGTTGAAACAAATTCTCTTGGATGAATTCTCAGATACGATTAATAGCATTCAAATACACCAAGCTTTGCAACAGCGCAAATTGAAACCACATGAGACACTGTCGGAATATTTGGTTGAGCTGAGACAAATCGGTGCTAGAAGTAACGTTGATGAAAGCTCTGTAATTGAATATTTTATAAGTGGAATTCCTGATACTTCCCCTAATAAGATCCTTCTTTATGATTGTAAAACCATTAGTGCATTAAAAGATAAATTGAAAACCTATGAAAAATTGTTGAACTTAACTAAACAAAAGTCTAGTAATTACAAAAAGCCATTTGGGAGATTTGATGATAAACCTAGTGCTAAAAAAGACAATTTCTTTCGTGGAAGCACTCCTATGGTTACATGCTATTCTTGCAACATGAAAGGGCACAAAAGTTCTGAATGTCACAATCGAGACCGCGGAAAAAGTTGTTATGGCTGTCGAAATTTTGGACACATCCATTCAGAATGTCCAAAAAATGCAAATTCAAAAGCTGGTAATGATAAAATTAAAACTAAAAATAAAGGAGATGATAAACACGTCAATTCAGTATTACTAAATCCTATGCATATTGATATAACTGTTGACAATGTTTCTGTAGTTGTTCTTTTTGATACTGGTGCATCTGCTACTCTCATTCGCGCAAAAATTTATCAACAAATTGGTAAACCACCTCTTAAACCATCTTGCATTACATTTTCTGGACTTGGTTGCAACAAAATCCATTCACTTGGGTTTTTCAAGGGAACTATTGAAATCCAAAGTAAGGTGATACAAACAAATATCCATGTTGTTCCTGACAAAGACCTCCCTTTTGATGGTATTGTGGGTATGGACTGTATTAGTCAAACTCAATTTACTTTTGTAAATAATGGTATGCAAATAATTAATGATAATGATGATTCTAATGTTTTGGTGAATGTTGCGAATGTTTTTGACGAAACTGATAATCTAGATTTAGCCCACAGTCTGAACAAAGATATTAAAGAACAAGTAACTGATTTGATTCAAAATTATAAGCCTCTAAAAACCAAGACAACTGATCTTACGATGAAAATTGTCCTTACTGATGACAAACCCATCGCTCAAAGTCCCCGTCGACTCGCATTTTCTGAGAAGCAAGAAGTTGAGCGACAATTAACCAACTGGCTAGATGAAGGAATATTATCGCCTAGTTCTTCTGACTTTGCTGCTCCAATCGTTTTGAGCAAAAAACCTGACAATTCGATTCGAATTTGTGTTGATTATCGACGCCTAAATGCAAAAACAGTTAAGGATAGATTCCCACTTCCTCTTATTGATGATGTACTGGATACTTTGCAAAATGCTAAACTTTTCACTAATCTCGATCTCAAAAATGCATTCTTCCACATTGATGTACACCCCAATAGTCGAAAATTTACTAGTTTTGTTACGCCTTCCGGTCAATATGAGTTTAATAAGGTTCCTTTTGGGTTATGTAACTACCCAAGTACCTTTCAACGATACATTCAACTTGTCTGTCGAGATCTTATCAAGCAAGGTATTCTAATTGCCTATTTGGATGACCTCATTATACCTTCTCTGAGCGAGGAAGATGCTCTTCAAAAATTAAAACAAGTTTTTCAAACTGCTTCCGATTACGGTTTGGAGTTCAACTTTAAAAAATGTAACTTTCTTCGACGACAAATCCAATTTTTAGGCCATAGAATTGAAAACGGACAAATCCGACCCTCTGAGCATAAAACACGAGCTGTCCTAGGTTTCCCTACACCTAAGACACACAAGCAAATTCAAAGCTTCCTTGGACTAACAGGCTATTTTCGTAAATTTATTAAGAACTATTCATTAATTGCAAGACCACTAAGTGACCTACTTCGAAATGATACACCTTTTCACTTTGGACCTGAACAAGAAAAAACGTTCCGTACTCTTAAAGAATGCCTTTCAAACGAACCACTCCTTCACATTTTTACTCCAGGTTCACCTCTTGAATTGCACACTGATGCAAGTTCTCTTGGCTTTGGTGCCGTCTTACTACAAAAATCTGCTGATGATGATAAATGGCACCCTATACATTATATGAGTAAAAAAACTTCCCCCCAACAATCTAAATACTCCAGTTATGAGCTTGAGGTTCTCGCAATAATTGAAGCTGTCAAGAAATTGCGAATCTATCTTTTAGGAACTCACTTCAAAATTATAACCGATTGTGCCGCGTTTCAAAAAACATTAAGCAAAAAAGATTTGACTCCAAAGATTGCTCGATGGGCCATGCTTCTTGAGGAATTTGATTTTGAGATTCTACACCGAAAGGGTAAGCAATTACCACATGTTGATGCTTTGAGTCGTTGCATTGCTTATCATGTAGCTCACCATGACCCTATCACACTGAAAATTGCCAATGCTCAGGCTGATGATGAACATATCACATCATTAAAAACTCTGTGTTCTACCATCAACACCAAGGAATACACCCTAAAAAATGATGTTTTGTACAAGATTGACAACGGTGATGAACTCTTGGTTGTTCCACAATCTCTCGAGACAGGCATAATTCGTGAAATGCATGAAAAAGGACATTTTGCTGTTTCAAAAACCTAAACAATGATTAAACGTGACTTCTACATTCCAAAATTACACCAAAAATTGAACGTGTGATCGGAAACTGTGTTTATTGTATTCTGTACAATCGAAAAAAAGGTAAACTCGAAGGCTTTCTTCATCCCATCGCAAAGGGTCAAGTGCCTTTAGACACATACCACTGTGACTTTCTTGGACCACTTCCTTCCACCAATAAGAACTATCAATACATATTTTCGGTTGTTGATGCGTTTACAAAGTACATTTGGATATACCCAGTAAAATCAACTTCGACAAAAAACGCCATTGATAAGCTTAATCTACAACAGTCCAATTTCGGTAATCCTAAGAGAATAATCACTGATAAAGGTAGTGCTTTCACCTCTAAAGATTTTGAGCAATATTGTAAAGATGAAGACATTGAACTTGTCCAAATTGCTACTGGTGTGCCTCGTGGCAACGGACAAATTGAACGATTACATCAAACCCTTATTCCTGTCCTGTCTAAACTTTCCATTGATGACCCTGCAAAATGGTACAAGTACACATCTTCTGTCCAAAGAATCATTAACAGTACACCTTCGGATGCTACCAAATATACTCCCTTCGAACTTTTAATTGGCATAAAAATGAAAAACAAAGAAGACCTTAAAATTAAACAAATATTAAATGAAGAATATCTTGATTCACTGATTAATGACAGAAACGACCTACGTATTGTCGCTAAGAAAAACATTGAGAAATTACAAGCGAGTAACAAGAAAAACTTTGATAAACATCGCAAATCGCCATCGATTTATAACACTGGTGATCTTGTAGCCATTCAACGGACACAATTTGGCACTGGACAAAAACTGCGACCCAGATTTTTTGGTCCCTATATAATTCACAAAGTGCTTCCGAATGACAGATACCAAGTTGAAAAAGTCGGGTCACATGATGGACCAAACCTAACGTCTACGGCCAGTGATTATATGAAAAAATGGTCGTATTAGTACATTCATTATACTATTTGAACATTACTTTTTGTGTTTGTGATGTACTTTTTATATTTACTCCATATATTATTCAAGAACAATCTTCATTCCTTTCAAATTTCATTTCTGAACTGAATCTCTAAGACACCCTGAACTGTTCGATTGGACGACATCTTGTTTTTTTAATCGTGATGTTAGAAAATGATGTTTCTTAATTGTGATGTTAACAAATGATGATGAACTTGTGATGTTTGATGAAAACGTGACGTCGACACGCTGCTAAAATGATGTTACCTGCACGTGACTTGGATGTTGGCTTTGATGTGGTGCCAACTCCATCTCGTCGTTACACCTGTGATGAAAAATTTCTTTCGATGCCAACTGATGCAAATGAGACCGTCCAAACGACTTTTTCCGTGTGTTTGTGGAGAGGATTTTCGGAGAACATTTCTTCTGCTTTCGTTTCTCTCTCTTTCTTTTTATTTTGCAGTTACTGTCTGTTCTGTCGTCCCCAAACCTGCTGTCCCGGAGGTCCGGTCCCGCCAGGATGAGCCGAGTGCGAAGTGGAAATGTCCACGCTCCGACTTCAGCCAACGACAGCGCCCTCTATGACGAAACGAGGGGTGAGCCAGAAGACGCGATGATCGGAACGAGTAACGACTGGGCAAGAGACGCGACCGATATGACGAACTCTTCCCCTTTAAATTTCTAAAAGTAAAAGCTGCCCCACTGTAAATAATGCCCCTAGAATAGATTTAGATATAATTAAATGGTTCATACCGAGCTTGTGTCCGTGTCTCTGTGTCCACATATATATATAAAGCGAGTTACACAGGTATTAGAAGCATAAATGTTAAAATACATACAGCGGGCCTGTTTTTCTCGGACATTATTTAAATTGTTTTTATGATATCAAAGTTTTTATGCATTTTGATAAAATAGAGCTTACATTTTTTTCCACATTTGAATTGATGTATTTTATACAAAAAGCATTTTATATATTCCCATTCAGGAAACCATTAAACTGCTTAGTCATCTGTTTTATCAAATTAAGCCATCTCTTAAAGCTTTATTAAATTTAAGGCTGAGAGATCGTTACTCTATCGTAAATCCTGATGATACACTTAGTGAGAATTCAGGGGCGTAGCTACTGTGGTGCAGTTGGAGTGAACTGCTCCAGGCGCACAACTCATAGGGGCGCAAAATTTGAAAGAGTGAAATTAAAATTTGTGAAGACTTTTGTATAAATTTTTTTCGATTTTTCAGATTTTCTATAAAATATACAAAAAATAAAGGAAATATTTTTAAGAAAATAAAACTATAAGAACCTAAATATATTAGAATGTACTTGACTTATAATTTTGATGTCAGAAAATTTTCATTATAAATTTAGCACTTTATATACCTCTAATAAACCTATAAAAATGTATGATGATTGTTAAGAATGTTTAAAAGGACTACTATAGGCACTTACTATACGTATTATAAGTTATTTTACTGCAAAGAAGTTACATGTATCCGGTGAATCCCACGAGCGCCAAATATAAGCATTTTTTATATCCGGTTCTACTTAGGGTGATTCTGCGCTTGCTTGGGCAAATAACTCATCCTACTGAAATCGAAATTAGAATTCAAAATATTTGCAATATGGCCCCAATTTACTGGGATCATCTGAGATTCTATGTTTTCTGAGATTAGTCCTTTTAAAACTAATTTCTCGTTAATAAAAGTGAAGAAGAGAAGAATTTTTTCTTTGGAATACGCATTTCAGTACTGCTATTTCATTTGTCAAAATACCTGGAGTATACATAAATTCAACTATTTTGTTGGAAAAACTCCCCGTACTTTGGAACAGTTTGAACAGTTGAATCCATTTCAATTACATCTACTGAATGATAAATGTAAGAAGAATGTAACAAGTTATTTAGGAAAGAAATAAACTTTCAAATATTATAACTAGTATTGCTTAAGACAGATTAAAGTACTTCCGAATTCAATATTCAGCTTTTAAACGGAAGAGTAATGTTATAAATATTATTTTTAGACAAAGCACTGTTCAATAATATGAATAATTAGTTAAACTTTACCTTAATTAACTGAAAAAGATTGAAGAAGCGGCAAAGTACAAAAACATAGGAACAAATATAACATTTGTGATTGACTTTCAAACTCAAATGTTACACTTGCAATATTAGTGTAAATCAGATGCACTAATATTGCAATGGAACACATGTAATTGTGTATTTGTGTTGTTATTAGCATAACTATCATAATTCAATGAATTTGAATCCCGTAAACACCACCAAAATCAATAACGTGTTTACTCGGGTCTAACGTGCACCCAAATTCGAAAATGTAATCATAATACATATAAATTAAACTAAATTGTAATAACAGTTTTTAGTTTTAACTTAAACTTTTCTAGTTTTGTCGATAAAGTAAGTTTTAGTTAGGAAAACGATTGAAAAATAAATAGATGCATTCGGGCAAAAAAGGAGGTAATTGAATGGAGGCTGATCCAAATATATTACACAAAAAATATTTGTAAACATTTTCTGTAACATAAAACTGAGAAATAAGAAAAATGATGGGTTTTATTTTTAAATTTAATTTTTTTATTAGCATTTTATAGTATAATGTTCATTTAGTGTAAATACTCATTTAAATGACTCTCGAGAGTTTTGTATTCCCGTTGGAACAAAAAAAACCCTTTAAAATTCAAATATATACACTGAAGTGTCACTGAATTAGGGATAGCAAAGCCTATGCAAATTGTGTAGCGCTGCGCATCATGTATGCGCAAGTGAGGGCGCTGTGGTAATTGCATATATAGCGCGTACTGCGGTTGTTCTGAATTAGTTGTTGGAATTGCCAGTATGGGTAAACTGCCTGATTTAGACGCCTTCGATCGCAGACAAATCGTAGGTGCTCGACGCATGGGTCATTCAATTTCCGACATCGTCAGACAGCTAGGATTTTCAAGGTCGACAGTGTCAAGAGTATACCAAGAATACATGGATGGTGGAAAAAAAGCCCAGACTGAAATCCTATTGAGCATCTTTGGGATGTTTTGGAACAAGGCGTGAAAGGCCATCACAGCACCAAAGAACCTTACTGAATTATGGACAGCTTTAGCCAATATTTGGCAAGCCATTCCCGTGGAACGTTTCCAGAAACTTGTTGAATCTATGCCTCGTCGTGTGGCATCCGTTATCAAGGCCAGAGGAGGCCCAACACGTTACTAGGTAGGTATCTCTAATTCAGTGGCACTTCAGTGTATATTAATCAAAGTTCAAATATATATATCTTTAATTTATCAATAATCTTGTGAAAGTCTGTCTAAATTTTACTTTTATACTTCGAGCCGGACCGAAGAGTCTGCTAAAACAGTTTTTTTTATATGGAAACTGAACATGCATAAGTACATTTTGTCAATACAGTTTATAAAATATGTAGTAAATACAGAGGCTGTTCACACACGATATATATTGTAGACGATATATATTGTATTCACAAAACTAAATTACATAAAATTCTTATTTTTTAAATGTTCTATTTGACATCCCTTATTATGAACTATCTTCCGACACCACAATTTCCAGGATAATAATGCCTTTTGAAGTGTCAGAAGAGGTATTCTATCCCATTCCTCCTGAACAGCTTTCCAGAGTCCTGTAAGGGTTTTGGGACGACGTTTGGATAATTCATATTTTAAAAGTCCGAAAGCACAAAAATCCATAGGTGATGCATCGGGAGATTTAGTAGAGATATCAGTGAAGGGTATGGCCTTGATACCAGTTCGTCCACTGTGGGTGAAGCGATGGTATTTCATTCAGAAAAATTGGCGATAAAATATGTTCCTGATAGTATTTGGAGTTAATCTTGACATTTTCTTCCACTCTCTTTACTTTTTTACTTGCCATTATAAGAAAAACCAGCAACTATTATGAATCCCTTAGAAAAACTTTCTTTCGATTCTTTGAACCATGTACTTAAATTTTTTTCTCCCCTTTTATGATAATAAATGGCTCTTTTTTTGTTGCAGTCATTTAAATACACCCATGATTCATCTATTGTGACAATTGTTTTCCGTTTTTCTTTGGATAAGTGTTTCTCATATAGAATTCTTCAGCGTGTTCTGCCTTCAGTGATATGATTTGGAAGAAGACGATGCACATTGCGTTTTTTCGCTTTCTTAAGATTTAAATCAACGTTTATCATTTTGTTTACAGTGGACACCGAGCATTTTGATGATTTTGCAACTGTCCTTTGACTAGGGGGATTTTCTTTTAACATTAAACAACGTGCCTTTGCAATAGTCGAAGATGTCCGTTTTTTCCTTGGATACTTGTTTGGAATTTTTGTCCCACTTGAGGCTCCAATTTGACGTTTTTTCCCTTTCTTGTTGACGATATTACCTATTGACGCTTTAGATATCACAAAACCATGACTCTCACACCGTTTTTGGATAACGGAGTATGCATATTTCTCTTCGGAAAGAGCATAAATGTAGCCATCGAACCAGTGCTTCGTTAGAAACGCCATTTAGAATAAAAACTAAACTTTCAAGCCACAGACGATAATTTTGACTTTTAAAAACATAGTACAATTGCAATTATTTCTTTTGCAGGAAACGATTTTTTATTACCGCTTACCAAAGTCGTCTAAAAAATGTGCGAACAGCCTCTGTATTAGTGGGCACTCAATACATAAAGAATTATAATTAATTTTATTATTATATTTGAATTTATTCAATTAATATTCTTATTATTGAAATATCTTGATTTTCAAATAAATTCTTATTAAGTAAGGTTTTAAATCGAAATAAGATTAGATAGAAAACAAATTCAGCCAGGACTCTTCCGAGAAACAAGTAAGCGCACTGATTTTTCTTGCTCCAGGGCGCTCAATATGTAGCTACGCCACTGTGAGAATTACAGGAATTCAAAAAGGGATTAAAACAGTTTCGTTTGCTGTAGGAAAGTTAAGTTTTTCTGCAGCTTGCTTTCAGGTATATTTGTATTTTTTATGCAAAAACACACGGTGTTTGTTCAGGTAGAAAAACCGTAAGAATTATCATTCAACAAAATATTTTCTTATTCATAATTGTTAGTCGTCCAGTAGAGGAGTTACGAAATTCTTCAAACGTATTAAACTCAGCTTCAAATATACAACCAATATAAATTTTTAACCTAATTCTATATACTACTAATTAGATATTGAATTTCGTAATTAAATTTTTAATTTTATAATGGTCAATGATAAATGTCAGTTATTAAAGCTGGACATTAAAACATGTGTCTTATACACTGCTGGCCACTGTAAATGCAACACCCTGAAGGAAACATGCAAATAACATGAAATTTACAACATGCATTAGCGGAGGTGAGATATGCAAATGATTAGAATTTCAGCGCAGTCGCACATTACGCGCGCCTGTGGCGCCACTTCAAAGCACTATTTAAGGCTTGGAGATTTCGACGATTTCAAGTTCGGCAATTGTTTTTTTCTTGTGGTTTTTTCAAAAAAACGATCAATTATGCCTCGTCGAAAACAGCGGTCATCTTTTGATCAAATATCCGAGTTCGACAGAGGAAGGATAGTGGCCAACCGAGATTGTGGATTATCTTTCAGGGAAATCGGTAGTCGTGTTGGACGAAACCAAACAACTTTAATGCGGATATGTGATCGTTTGATGCAGGAGGGTACGACGGACCGGCGTGTTCGATCGCATCCACCTTAGCGCACCACTTCACGTGATGACAGGCAAATTGTGCGCATGGCAGTGACGGATCGCTCAGTCACATCACGAACCATAGCACAGCACATGCAGTCTGTAACGTATCATCCAGTGTCTGCGCGTACCATTCGACGCCGTTTACAGAAGAGTGGTCTGTCCGCAAGACGTCCATTGCTTTGTCTACCCTTGACGCAGAACCACAGACGTCTCCGCCGCCAATGGTGCGATGACAGAAGGATGTGGACTGCAGAATGGAGTGAAATTGTCTTTACTGACGAGTCACGCTTCTGTCTGCAACACCACGATGGTCGCATTCGAGTCTGGAGACACCGTGAAGAGAGGATGCTGAACAGCTGCGTTATGCACCGCCACACTGGTCCTGCACCGGGTATTATGGTATGGGGCGGTATTGGATATCACTCTCGCACACCTCTAGTACGCATTGCCGGTACTTTAAACAGCCAGCGCTACATCTCCGAGGTGTTGGAGCCAGTTGTCCTTCATTACCTTCCGGGCTTCCCACAGCCATATTTCAACATGATAATGCGCGACCACACGTGGCACGCATTGTCCAACGGTTCTTCGTCAATCGCCAGATTGAATTGCTTCCCTGGCCGCCTCGCTCTCCGGATCTTTCGCCGATAGAAAACGTGTGGTCCATGGTTGCTCTACGATTGACCCAGATTCCATCCCCAGCTGCCACAGCAGATCAACTTTGGCAACGTGTGGAAGCTGCTTGGTCTGCTGTACCCCAAGAACTCATCCAAAGTCTCTTTGAATCAATGCCGAGGCGTGTGGCAGCGGTGATCTCCAACAATGGCGGTTACTCTGGCTACTGATTTTGGCAGGAATCACACTTCACAGAAGTCTATAAATTTAATCATTTGATACTTGGTCAACATGTTATCTACAAAATAAATTTTGTTGTGATATCTCTTGTCTTTCTTGGTGTTGCAATTTGGGTGGCCAGCAGTGTACTTCAGTTTTATTAATTCACTGTTGGCCACCCAAATTGCAACACCAAGAAAGACAAGAGATATCACAACAACTTCACATGATGACAGGCAAATTGTGCACATGGCAGTGACGGATCGCTCAGTCACATCACGAACCATAGCACAGCACATGCAGTCTGTAGCGCATCATCCATTGTCTGCGCGTACCATTCGTCGCTGTTTACAGCAGAGTGGTCTGTCCGCAAGACATCCATTGCTTTGTCTACTCTTGACGCAGAACCACAGACATCTCCTCCGCCAATGGTGCGATGACAGAAGGATGTGGACGGCAGAATGGAATGAAATTGTCTTTACTGACGAGTCACGCTTCTGTCTGCAACACCACGATGGTCGCATTCGAGTCTGGAGACACCGTGAAGAGAAGATGCTGAACAGCTGCGTTATGCACCGCCACACTGGTCCTGCACCGGGTATTATGGTATGGGGCGGTATTGGATATCACTCTCGCACACCTCTAGTTCACATTACCGGTACTTTAAACAGCCAGCGCTACATCTCCGAGGTGTTGGAGCCAGTTGTCCTTCCTTACCTTCAGGGCTTGCCCACAGCCATATTTCAACAGGATAATGCGCGACCACACGTGGCACGCATTGTCCAACGATTCTTCGTCAATCGCCAGATTGAATTGCTTCCCTGGCCGCCTCGCTCTCCGGATCTTTCGCCGATAGAAAGCGTGTGGTCCATGGTTGCTCTACGATTGACCCAGATTCCATCCCCAGCTGCCACAGCAGATCAACTTTGGCAACGTGTGGAAGCTGCTTGGCCTGCTGTACCCCAAGAACTCATCAAAAGTATCTTTTAATCAATGCCGAGGCGTGTGGCAGCGGTGATCTCTAACAATGGCGGCTACCCTGGCTACTGATTTTGGCAGGAACCACACTTCACAGAAGTCTATAAATTTAATCATTTGATACTTGGTCAACATGTTATCTACAAAATAAATTTTTTTGTGACATCTCTTGTCTTTCTTAGTGTTGCAATTTGGGTGGCCAGCAGTGTATATATATGTATGTATGTATGTATGTATGTGTGTATGTATGTATATATACATACATATATATATATATATATATATATATATATATATATATATATATATATATATATATATATATATATATATATATATATATACTGTTTTTGGTATCCTATAATCAATATTCAATATCCAGTCTAATAAATATTCAGTTTTGCAACAAATGTATCGAATCGGAATTATTTGGATACTGGAGAAAACTGACTTTTAAAATGGGTCTTAAACAAGTAGTGACTGCTTTTCTTATTTTAGAATGCTGGTTTGAAATCGAAGTTAGTCGATACTTTAACGCGAAAATGATTGCGTCACGTTGTTTCAGATAATGTACTTTGCAAACTTTCATGATTTATTATGCGAAATCGATTAGAGGCGATAGAATAAAATAAAAAGGATTCTAAAAATAATTTTCATCTCATTTATATTCTATTCTTGCGTGTTAATTCCTAAGACTGGTTTATGCATATTGAATTATTTGAGATACATAGATATTGCAAAAATAATTTTTACGTTTGAACACTGAAATTTTAGTACTATTTAAATAGTTGAGGTTTTATATATAGGGCTGTTCTCTCGAAAGAAGCCCCGAATAATCTGTAATAACTCCTTGCAGGACGAAGTAATCTGAATGAAATTACGTACAATGTGCTCCTCCGTGGATGGCATATCCCATCAGGGGAACAAGGTTGGTCATTTATTAAAGCTTGGGCAAGACATATTGGTAGAAGCGGTCACCGGTTTTTCCTGAAAGCGGAAGAAGTGCGTTACATTGCAATGGATGACTTGGTGGAGCAAAAAGAACGTAGCCTCCTAGCCGGACTATCTTACAAGAGAGAGGGAGCAAGCGAACTGTAAAATCTTCTGTCAGCATAATATAATGAATATTTCCCTATTTTAACACTAGGGTCTGGAGTTATTCAATTGGCTACTATCGGACATATGAACTACACATGTGAGGCATGAGTAAAAGTCTCTTGGTTTTCGAACAGAACAGGCTATGTCTGATGAAATATTCGCGTGGTTTTCGAGATCACGTATTTCTGAGTTCTGTTAGTAAATAGGTCGCATTTTATTGGCCCCCTTCTAGGAAGAGGCGTGGTTCAATTTCTCGAGTTATGCTAAATCGCAAAACAACCCTCATATGGACCTCTCAAAATCCCTTTGCCACTTACCATCATTCCATGATCAAAGAGTTGGTGTGTGATGTGCAAAGTATCGGCTCTGCCTTATATTGCCCCATTTTCCTTGACACCGATGTGTCCTTGGATAACTTTGAACAGCCGTTGAATCAGCTGGATGATCGTGAGTTAATGGAGGTTTCTTCAAGCAAGATGTAACAACGTATCACTCATCGGCAAGGAGCATGGCGGAAATTGAGTCTTTCATGGACATCACGGTAATTTCAAAGGGGCGTTGGCCACTACAGTCACTAGATCTGACACCACCAGACTTCTTTCTGTGGGAAGAGTAAATCGGAACAAGCATCACACTGTGGAAGATTTGAAAGGAAAAAACATCTAATGTGAAATTTCTGCTATTCTCTCTGATATCCTTGCCAGTACGTTCAGGAACATGGGGCGCCGTGTTGAAATGCGTTTCGTAGAAAACGGAGATCACTTCTAGCATAGCATATAATGCAATCAATTACACATACATGTATATAGCGTATTTCTTTGAGGGGGGCGGGGGGTTCGAATTGCTTCATCCTAGCGTGAGTAATTACTAAATATTTGGGTCCTCTTTCGACTGAATCAATAAATCAGCTTATTATAATTAATTAAATTATGTTTTATGTATTTGGGCAACAAGATGAGAGAACGCCTTATGTAACCCTTGATTGCCTGAGTGCTATTTTCTGCAGGTGAATAAAGATTTTGGAAATAGAGGTATTATTGTCAAGTAATTATAAATTATTGTGATTAAAAAAATACTAGCCTCAACTTATTTCACAGTTTTCTAATTCTTCAAATATTATACATGTTAGACAGAAAATTTCACATGATATAAATGTAGTTAGATTGCTTTCAATATAATGCCGTATACTGTTTGAATAAATAAAGTTTTATCGTTCTTCGAAAAATGAATCAGATTTATTTGAAATGAGCACAGAAATATAACGTCTAGATGTTACATATTTTTTATTTTGACACAATGCCTTTGGTCTGTTCCATAGTGGACAGCGTCTTCGCTTTCCAAGCCGTGGACTTCGGTCCGATTCCGGTATGATGCGTAGTTGTCCTCTGGGGTAAAGTCAGTCTTCGACCTGAAATAACACTTCTTGAAAGGGAATACCGTCGATCATCGCCAGGGTCAACAAATTATCTCTGTGTCTGTGTATTTCTTTCTGTATATTGTCTTTTCTCGTTTCATATGTACTCCGGACATGGTACCTCGCCTACTGAAATTCAAGGGACATAAAAAAACCAACGATTTCATATTTAGACTAGCTGAAAACCCGCACTTCGATACGGAGTACATTCAAATTAAATACAACGGTCAATATATGCAATTAATGCCAATATATATATATATATATATATATATATATATATATGTATATTAATAATAAATACGACGATCAATGTATTCAATTGATGTAAAAAATATATATATATATATATTTATAAAAAAATCACAGGGGATATTTTTATAGACAAAATAATGTAGAAGAAAATATTCAAATTAAATGTAATAGTACATACTAAAGAATATAGTACAGTTAATATAGTACAGTTTGAGAACATAATATATTTTATTGTATTTTAATATTTTTTTGGATAATGTCCAATCGTCTGCCACTTTAGCAAGAAAATTTCTTTTTTGTCTATTTCGTTGTTCGTTTTGTCTATTTCGTTGAAAAAAATGTTCTTGTCTATTTAGTTGTTATGCACGTGACGATAAATTTATTTAAAGTACCAGAAAAATAAATCACGTGATCAGCATTTAATAAATTAAATTCTAAAAATTAATTTTTTTAAATTCACAAAACATCAGAAAATGGAGGTAAAGATTCAAAAAAGATTTCATTTTAAAGGAAGTTTATAACCCTGAACTTATCATTTTAAATGCAAACTTAAAAAAAGTTATTAAAACAGCTTAAAAATTTAATTTTAAAAAATCTAAGAAGAATTTTTCAAAAATCTTTCTTAGTACACGCCTACACCAGAAGAAGAATCGCCTTGCAAAATATCAGCCCTTGAGGTCCAGCGGTTTGGTCTGTGCGTTGTATGTCAGTGGGTCAGTCAGTCAGTGAGTCAGTCAGTTACGGAACTCTTTTATATATATAGATAATATGTCATTTAGCTATTCTTCAAAGAACGTACGCTAAATTTTAACCGTACAAATCCCTTTCCCTTTCTTACATCTACTATAGCATAACCACAAACATTTTGATCTAACAAAGCTCAAAAATGTAAGCAGCGAAGTTGAAAATTCAACCAAACCCGAAATGTGAGGCTTACTTCTGTAATATAAATGCCACCGTAGGACTGAAGAGAATATAAATTATTACAGTCTAACTGCCCTGTGCATCAATGGAATGTTTCAGCAATTGCATCTTGTTTCTAATACGCTACTAAAAAAAATCTATTGTTTAGAAAATCTATTGTATAAAGTATGGAAGTTAATGCCTAATACATAAGTATACTCTATCGACTCCCGTAATTTTATGCGTGGCATGCAAGAATAAGAAAGAGACGAAATGATAAATGTTAATAATAAACGAAATGTCTGTCTGCGTGTGGTTGGATATTTAACGAGTAAATATTCTTTTCGTAGTACACGCTGAGATGCGAGTATTTTTATAACCCGATGTATATCAATCATTCTCAGCGCTTTAGTGCAAATCTGTTAATGTAAGTAACGCAAACCAAGCATAAATATGTTAGAAATTTTTGCGTTGTAAGCTAAATGCTATGTAGAAATTGTACCTTTTATGCATTCATCTCCACGAGTTATTTTCGAGAATATTACGAAATTGCTATAGATAAGACAATGCTTATTTTGTGGTTGTAGGATATTTTCTCCCTTAATTACAATAGACACTAAACGCTTAAAGTAAAGCATATTATTGATGCACATGAAAACTTATTGCTGGGTATAAGTAACAGTATTTTGAATAACTTGTGTAACTTGGTCACACGTAAATGTCGAACACTGATAATTTATCATTTTTACGATGTTTTTATTAACTCGCTTTCTTGTTTGTATGTTTGTCCAGTACAAATCTTGCAATCGATTTTTAACTCACTTCCCGACTAGCTAGACATTTGAAACTTTTAGAATAGCTCAGAACACGATGACAATGCATTCTTTTAATACTTTTAGCCATCTTTAAGCAGAATTGAAATCATTTTCAGTTAATTATGTTGTTTTAAAATTTCTTATAATTCCTCTCTTTATTACGCATTTGATCATTTTCTTTCAAGTTGTTGGGATAATTCATCAAAAAATTTTTTAAAAAGTATTTATTAATGCATAGAATTGTCAAGTTTATATGATTCAACTGAAAATTTAAAAACGTGCTATATAAAAAGTTCTTTTTATCTTGTAATTATTTTAGCTTAAACTGGTAATAAACTCTGAGCTCAAATAGGATTTCTTTCTAATATTTTAAAGCTGCTTTGTAATAACCCTATTGGATTCACTCCCCTCAATGTTAACGTATGGAGAAAATGTGTTCAAAGATTGCCTACTTGGATTTTAAGAATTTTTTTTTTATTTACTCCGCCATAGAGAAAGAAATTTTACGCCTTGGGGCATTTTCGTTTTAAAAAAAATAAATAATATTTTAAAATTTAAAGTATTCGGGGAAAATGTGATATAGTGTGTTTTTAATACCCATAAATTCCTTTGGTGGATGAAATTTATAAAATGAATCTTGTTGCAAGATGCAGAAAATTTCGGGATATCTGAAAATACCATTCTTATTTGGTTATAAGCATTTATGCAACTGTAAATAGTAGAAAAATTTCCTCCATAGTTAACATTAAGGTGAACGAATCCAATAGGGTTAGTAAACAGCAGCCTTAATGATTTTTTAATTGTCAGTATTGTAGTACAATAACACAAGAATTAATGCATTTGACTCTCTGAAGAATCGGATAAAAGAATAAAAACTTAGGCTTACCTTTGTTCCAAAGGTTGTAGATAACATTTTAAAACTAGTGGTTAAATAACTTCATGAGTAATTCGAATGTGGACTGACCTTTTTAATTATTTTTTAATGATTAATGACTATAATAACACGTTGACTACATGTAGAATAGAATACGAAATAATAAGAACAGCGACTTCAAAACCAAACAAAAAGAAATCTTTTTTTAAACTACATTGTTCTAGCTTTCCGTATAAGTGCGTAGCCTTGGTAACGGTATCGTTCCGCCATCTAATGTTAAAATCTGTAACTATTCCGTTTCCGACAAATACTTTGATTTAAAAGGATAATGTCTTACTTTAATTTAATGTATTGATTCCTGAAATCTCTTTATATATTCTTATGTGTTTTGGTTGATAGAAAATTCTCAAGAAATATCATGATTAAGTCCTTTTGTTTAAACCTTCTGTCTCTGTGAAAACTTCCGTAAAAACTTTCCTTCTGTTATTGCAATTTCAGACGTTTTCCTGCATTTAAGAACACGTAATAAGGAATTAAATACAAAAGTGTATACTATTTCTAACAATAGGTATATTATTTGTTTCATTTATTAAAGGGACAAAACATTATTTTTAAAAATATAAATACAACTGCTATGACTTTTAAAATTTGAAAATATACTGGGGTAACACTGGATAAATGAAGTGCAAAAATTTTTTTAAAACACAGATTACCCTTAAAACTCATTTCTAAAGTAATTATACTTTGCATAGTAATAGATACAGGAACTGCCCAAAGAGTATCTAATAAAATTTTGAAAGAAATTAAGATTTGTCATTAGTCTGGAAGAAAGCACTACACATTTCAGTATTTTTAATGTTCATTTTCATTATATTTAACAAATGGTGTCAAATAAAGATGGGAAAACAATGTAGTTACGCATTTTAGAGTCCTTTCTGTTTAAAAAGAATTTTCTAAATCACAGATCTTCTTTGTTTGAATATATACAGTTTCATTTGAATAACAATTATTCATATTCAATGAGGAGATGATGGCAGACAGGAAATTCTTTCTTAAATTAATGACAGCTGAAGAGCATATGGCTGAAGCAATGGGACAAATATTAGAAGACGTTTTTAAATTGAAAATTGTCTTTACTTATTCACATTTGTCAAACAAAATCATCAATATACAGTTTTATTTTTATTTAAAGTAAACTCCCCGTTGGTTGTCGCTTGTAGTTAACTTTGCGGATGCAATTATAAATTTTTAAGATGGTTTGAGATTAACACGTACTGTAACTTTTATGTCCGTATCGGTAGTTTAGGACAATATGGTTGATAGATTTTTAAAGTTAGGGTTCTGATTTCTGTGTTCAGTTGTGCAAAAGATACATTACAATTATTGTTTGTATTTTGTTATTTTTCCAATACAGAGTATCTTTACTATGGCATTCGTGTACTAAAAATTCCTTTGCATGAAGCCGTCATTACTGTTACTCATACATTATTTTTTACTTGAAGTGCTTTTATTTATTCACAGTAATGATCAATATGCAGTTTTTGATTTTATTTAAAGTAAATTCCTTGATTGGTAGTTGCTTGTATTTAAACTTTGAATATTTAATTATTAATTTTTAAAGTGAATATGAGATTAACATATACATTATATGTCCACAACGGTATATGTATAATAATATGGTTGATAGATTTTTAAAGTTATTGTTGATATCTAGGCTGAATTATACAAATGGTACAGCACAATTGTTGTTTGTTATTTTTCTTGCATATCCCAGTATCTTTTACTACGACCTTCCTATAGTTAATATCCTTTTGAACAAAGCTTTTTTTGCTGTTACGTAAATCTTTGTTTTCCTTGCTGAACAACTGCATTATTAAAGCATTTGTTATAGCCATATACACTAACTTTTTTGATAAAAAATCAAAATTTTATGATTTTTTTTACCTTAAATATATACACGTTAAATTTTTCCCTAATTAAGTCGCATTAATGTGGAATTTACATGCAAATAATGTAGAAATCTTTTGAAATTGTTTAGTTTAAGGTATATTAGTGATAAAAAATTTTCATGTAATTAAATTTCAATAGTTATAATTAGATTTAATTTAATAAGAATTGTAATCTTCAAAGATCCGACACTATTATTAAACAAACGACTACCTTTCATAGCTTAAAATTTAACAATATAATTAATATGTAAATCCCCGCCAAAATGCTAATATTACTTTGCTAATTTAATAATAACATGATTTAATTCTTTTTTTAATGTTATTAAATTAATTATTATTATTATGAGTATGGATTTAATAATTTATGCCTATTTGTGTTTTTGTAACTATAGTATTGTTATAGTTGGCTGTAAAACAATTATTATTAAAACTTAAATTTAAAAAAATATGGTTATAATTTCCAAATGATTTAGAACTTGCGAGAATAGTATATGTGTTTCGGCTACAAAATAATTTTCTAGGGTCATAATACAATGCTTGTAAATGAA
The DNA here is from genome assembly GCA_907164885.2 of Dolomedes plantarius. Taxonomy (NCBI): domain Eukaryota; kingdom Metazoa; phylum Arthropoda; class Arachnida; order Araneae; family Dolomedidae; genus Dolomedes; species Dolomedes plantarius. The sequence continues at coordinate 160,436,137 of OU015491.1, read as the reverse complement.
ACTTTGGAATTAGCGTAATTTAAGGAAAGTTATAATCATATGCTTTTATATTTAACTGTTTATATAAGACAATAATATTTTTGCTATTAATGTTAAATTACCTTTAGTTTCGCTAAATGCATTATTTTTTCCTATTGAATAAGACCATTGCAAAACAGTACTTGCATATAATGACATATTCAGATATTACTTTGTCAATATGAGTATTTAGAAAGTTTTCATGTAATTTTTTTTGACTGCCTTTATTTATTCCAGATTATTTATTAAATTTATAATTTACGTCAGATATATTAATTTTATGTTTTATTATTATAAAAAATATTTTAATTGAATATGTGTTTAAATAGAAATTTAAATATTTATTTTTGCTAAGGCAAGTTCTAGATCTGTATTAATGACTAACGCCAAGAATTCCCAGAATGTTTTGACAGAAACAGGATAACTTTTTCAATATACCAAACTCCCTACTGCCAAAAAAAGATTTAAAAAAAAAATAATTTTACTAATAACTAAAGTACTTCCTGCCGAAAGGTACTTTTTGAATGTGGCTTCACTTGTCAATGTATATAATTTTCATAGGCAAAAATTCCCCTTGTGGAAACCTGTCGTTTCATTTCTGCGTGGATAACTTCTTCAGCTGAAGGTCTCTGCTGCAAGGTGAAAATAGCTAGTGGACACTTCATTTCTTTCTACATCATCTTCTATGTTTATATCATACTTCCAAAGTTCCGAGTTAATCGTAATTTTTTCTCAACTATAACACTTTAAATACAGGGTGGTTAAAATTAAAGTTCCACTTTGAAATGATCATAAAAGAAAAACTACTGGACCAAATGTTATCAAACTTGTTAATAATTTAAAGGAGTCATGGGAATTTCTTTTCTACCAAAAAAAAAAAATTTCAAAAACTCACCACCAGGGGGGAAAGGGCGCTGTAGGCAATATTGTTAAACGAAATAAGACATGAAGACATCGGTTTAAAATGTGCTTAATTGTTTCTGAAACGTGTTACAAAGCATGTTCAATGTGACGTCCACCATTTTCCGAAAGCAAGTTAAATCGCATTACTGTATTCTCAACAGTAGCTCTTAGCATATCAGGAGGAATGTAATGGACATGTCGGTGTATCGCATCTTTCAATTCTGCAAAATTCTTTAGATTAGCACCATAAACAGTACTTTTGAGATAACCCCATAGCCAGAAATCACAGGGGTTGAAGTCTTCCCCCCTGGTGTTTTTTTTTGAAAAGAAATTCCCATGACCTCCTTTAAACTATTACCAAGTTTGATAACATTTGGTCCAGTAGTTTTCATTTTATGACCATTTCAAAGTGTAACTTTAATTATAACCACCCTGTACTTATTCAATAAATTTAGAATGCAGTTCGACGGGTTACATACAGATGAGACAAAACTGTATACTTTACTTTAGTAATTATTGTTATCTAAATGATCACATAGACTGGCACGACAAAACAATTTTTTCTAAAGAACTGAATTATGTATGGAAAAGCATTCTTCTTTTTGACTCATTATTTAAAATTTAACATTAAAATAATTGCATTACAGATCCATACTGTCGTTTCATTATTAGACTTAAAAGATTTGTCACATATTCCTTATACATTTATGTTACCGCGTCCAACATTTTATCCGATTATGTAACTAGCACTAAATTAAGTAAAATGACTGAATTAACTGTAGATGCCAGAGTCGCCAAAAGCCCTTTCATTCGATAAAGAGAACGACATCTGTTTTCGAAGTGCGCTTTTCCTTCTTAAGAAGACCAGATTTCTAATTTTCTTAATATAATTTTCTATAACGAACAGTTAAAAGGTGTGCTGATGGATATCTAGAACGTGGAACAGAAAATTATACTTGGCAGAATAATTTTAGCGAAATGACATTTTATTGCAAGTGCAATTGTAAATTGCAATATGCTTATAGAGTAATGGTTACTTTATTGTTGAGTGTAATAGTAATTGAAATTGCTGCTAAAATGTAAAATTGTAAGTATATAATGTAATATGTAATTGTAAATCGTAAGATGTGAGTAGTGTAATTCTTAAATGTAATAGTAAGTGCATTGGAGGCATATGAGCAAATGAATGCTTGAAATTAATCAAAGAAAGAATGATTCTAATTACTTTTAGAAGAAATAATTATTATAAAAAATGTTTACCAGTGAACCTGTTTGTAAATGATTAGTAATACAATTGCATTATGTATGTAATGTAATTGTTTAATGCAATAGTAAGTGTAATTATGTTTGAAATTGCATCTTAAAGGTAAAATTGTAAGAGTAATGCAAATGTATTGAAATTTCACCTTGAAAGTAAATTGTGAGTATACAATGTAAATCGCAATTCAAAACTGCTATGTGTCCATAATGCAGTGGTAAATGTTATTGTAATTCAAATTGTAATTGAAATTGCATCAAAAATGTAAAATTGTTAGTATATAATGAAAATTGAAATAGTAAATCGTAATATGTTATTAATGCAATGGTAAATGTAATAGTAACAGTAAGAGTATTTGAAATTGCTCCTTGAATATAAAATGAAGTATATAATGTAAGTTGTAATATTAAATTGTAATATGTTCGCAAGCGTATTTGTAATTAAAACTGCATTTTGAATGTAAAATGGCAATTTTATAATGTAAATTGTAACTGTAAAGCGAAATTAGTTTGCAGGGTATGGATAAGAAATATATGTTTAAATAAGTAAAGGGAAAAACATAGAAAGCAACAGGAAAGTGTGGAACTTAAGCGGGGTTGCCATTATAAATTGTTTAAATAGATAGATTAGGATTGCGAATTGTAAAAGGAAAAATCGGCCTGGTGATGTCCGAGTAAGTCGTTCGTCCCCGAGGCAATGGGTCCCTGCTGAGCGGATTGCTGGGGGGACGACTTGGCTCCAATTAAATTTGCCGTATAAGCTTATCGCTGTGGTCGGCCGAATCTTTAGAATTATTGCAAGTGCAACAATAAATCATTTTTTACTAAATAAGCCAAAATATAGTTTATAACAGTGAGTCATATTTTCATCTTTTTTATTATTCTGCGGATAATACTAAAATATTTACTATGAATTATGAATTAATGTATGAATAAATTATGCACTGTGAATTAATTTCGAATAATTTTTCAGTTTAGCAAATTAAGCTGTAATTAATTAAATAAAAAATTGCTAAAATATTAGTTCTAAGTTCCTTATAAACTAAGTGTTTTTTAAATGGCCTCTTCATGCAATTTAAAAAAAAAACTCAGTAAAATTTGGTTTAAAAAATAAAAGCTGTTACTGAATTGCAAATAATATCTAATATTATTTTATTCCTGTATACTATCTAAGTAACAGTCAGAATGCATTTTTTTCACTTGAAATATAATTTTTATTTAATTAAGCAAAAATTACTTGTTGTTTTGCGATGCAACTATAAAACTCTTAACTTTTTATACCAGGGCAAGGAGCCAAATTTTTCAAAGAAAAAAAATTGATTAAATGTAATTTAAAAATTTAAATGATTTGTTGTTATAAATTTTGTTAAAATGTTTTCCTCTAACTTATTTTTTTGACATTTTAAAATATCATAGTCATCGTTCTATCAAATCGTGTTTACTACAATATTTTCTTAGATTGGATGGATATTTTCATAATAAATTATTATTATTTATTAAGAAAAGAAGAAAATTTTCCCATAAATCATAAATTTTACTGTACTAAACATCTAGTTTAAAAAGAAAAGTAAAAATGAAATTTTTTTAATATCAAAGAGTTAGTGTTATATTCTTGCCCGTGCTACTCATGCTAGTAAATGTTAATAAATAAAATATATATTTTAGCCAAAACGACGATAACACTTACGAGGATTAATTAGGCCAGTAAATAGCTTAAAAATGTGAAAGAATAATTTAATGAATAGCTATGGCACATTGAATTCTAAAGTTGTTATTCGATGAGTCAATAACATGGATAGTTATAATTTATAAGCAAAATTGCAGTGCTTAATTCAAATGCTGTGTATTTCAAGTAAATTTTTAAACCTTATTAAAAAGTAATTTCTTCCTATAAATATTCTTTTACGACAAAAAAGTTGCCTTTAGCAGTTTTTCTTAGATTGAGAAGAAATACTACTGTCATCCCACACATAGCGAAATACATTACTTTATACATCTTGACTTTATATGCGCATAACTTACTATTTCCCAAAAAGAAAATAATTTATTCAATATCTAACTATTGTTCGTTATCAAAAAATTGAGACTCAATATAAAAATTGATTTTCTCAAATAAAAATTTAGTTATGAAGCAAATGAGGCACCAAATTTTACTAGTAAGAAGAAATCTATGAAGTTAAACAAAATCCGTTCTTAATTTGTATTTATACTGTGATATGAAATTCAATTCTTACGTGTACTAATTTTTATTATAAGTTATTCCCTCCTTCAAACAAGTAAATAAACTTGTTTATGCAAAATATGTGGCATCTTATCAAATATAAATTCAATGCACATGATGTATTTATAGTTTTTATACAATGTATAGGACATACAGTTATGCAATGTATGAACTTTTCTTTATAAACCTCGTAAACATTTCATTTGTTACCGACATCAAGTTTCTTTCAAATTCTTCCTTTTGACTATCAGTAAATAAAAAAAAATATTTTAAATTTATTTGACTGAACATCAGAATTTGAAAATAATTTATTATTGATGCTGCAGACAAATCTTTTATTATTTTATTTTAGGGCCGTAAGAAAATCAACGTTGTTGTCTACTTAACTAAATGTATAACTAAAACTATATTGCAGAGTATCTCTTCAAAATTCTTTGAAAAAAAAATATAAATGGATTTTATGCTCTTATATATTTTATAAAATTTATAATTTATCCTTAATTTGTTGATTGATATCAGATATAAACGTATTCAAAAGAATGTTATATGAATATTTCACGCAACATGGGGGGAGAACATGATTCAAATCTCATGAGACTCTACTGCTTCTATTATCCAAAATATTATTTACTCCAAAAGGAGTAATTGGAAAATGGTTACACATATTTAATGAAGCTAATTTTATACCTTAATGGTATTGAAGAAATTTTGATATAGATTTCTCATATAAGTTTCTTTCACTTAGGTCAGTAAAATTTCCTAGGAAAGGAAAGTTTTTCTAAAAAAAATTTTCATAGAACATTTTTACATCATTAAAAGTATATGTTCACAAAAGCGAGTTTTAGCACGGATTCCAGAATTAGAACTAGTCTTAATTTCAGAACATTACAAAGCTAAAATTTAGTGCTTTAATCACATGTACATATGAATAATAAAAACTAAATATAAGACATAATAGCGAGCCAACTCTTCATAACGAAATAATTTACATGGCTCACGAAAATATAACTCTCTTCTCATCTCTAACCGAGAGTGGGAGATTAACAGATGCTACTGATTAAACTCATTAAAAAACCTGTTCTTCTTATATACTATTAAACATTTGCAGAAGAGACACGGTATACAGTTACATACGGCCGAACATGGTCTGCTATAAAACATTAGTTTCATTTGGCAAATACGTAAGAGAAAAAATTCCGTGACTCATATTTGCAACAGCCGGCAAGCTGAATACCATCGCATTGATGCGATGTTTAAAAGGCTGACAACACATCAATGCACGTTAGGATGTGACAAGATTAAAGTAAAAAATCACCCCGTTAAATAGGCATCGGTCAATTTTCCTTTCAAATACATATTTAAAGTTTTCCGGTATACTACTTGTTTACAAATAGCAAATCTTAAATAACAAGTAAACAATATTCTCTAAATGAAATATAAAGTTCCTAAATGAACAGAAAGTCACTCTTTCGATCTTATTGCTGTATTTTTTTTCTAAAGGAACATCAAAAAAGGGTGTTTTTCATATCACTGGTGAAGTATTGATCTGAAAATGATAGTCTTTAGCTTAGAAGAATATGGCCGATGAAAATAATAATATTTAAAAACATTATTAATAAGCCATATCTTTTCTAATGCAGAAAATCTTTTCTATCTTTTCTAATGCAAAAAATCAGGATTTTTGAAAGAGAAACAAACAAATAAATACACCATACATAATACGCCAATACATAATACACCAATATCCCGAATATTTACCTTAAAAGATGATGAAGTAATATGTAATGAAATCATAAGCGACTATTGACACTCTTTACATAAATGATATCATTCTATTCGATAAATTCCAGATGTTTAGAATCTTGGGTTCAGTCTCGAAAAACATATTTTAATTTCTCTTAATCATGCATTCTTAAAACTTATTTCTAGTATTTCATTATAGGAGATTTTTGTTACTGTTTTGAAATTTAAATACATAAAACTCATAATACTTTCAACTCATTATAAAACTTTATAATGTACAAAACAACAAAAAATATCTTGTAAAAATGCAAAATGTCTAGATAATATACAAACGGTATGTATAACACATATTTCATAATACTGCATTAACACTGAAATTTGGACATTCTTAATTAGCAGATAAATCGTCTCTCATTAATTTTTTACACAAAAATAATTTCTTAAATATATTCCAAAACATTGAAGGCAAATATATTCGGGTAATTCAAGCAGTAATATTCTCGAGTAATCAAAGTAAGTTTTTTGAAACTTCCACCGGGTCACAGGTTTCTACATTTTTTTTAGTTATTCCATATGAAATATTTGCTCATTCATAAAAATTACTTGACTTTGAATAAATCATATTAATGTGAAAAGCTTTAAAAGTGTAATATGTGAAAACATTTAAATGAGTTCTTTTCTAAAATAAGTCCTCTCTGCCAAATAAATATATTCTATTTTATAATGGGAAAGAGTAAAGCGGAAAAAAAATGTCATACTCTATGCTATAAATTGATACGATATTCTGCACTTTTTTATTTCCATTTTATATGAAACGTTGAAATTTCATTCCTTCAAAATCCACTCAAGCTTTATGTTCTGATACGAATTTCAACTTTTTATGTCCCTTATCAGCAATCAAATAAAATACAGAGATCTGGGGATTTTTTTCCTGCTTCTTTTATATTCCTGTAAAAAACTATTTTTTAACTTTGTATTTTATAAGTGTCATCAAATGTTATAGGATATAAAATTTATATTATACAGTTATATGGCAGACCTAAAAAACAGCGTAGTAAATAATATTTACTGATTCATTCATATAAATTTAAATTGCATTCATAATATTTGTTTTATACTCTTGAAAATTACGTAAAAGTTTTTTTGGCAATATTTTACAAATGAAACTTATAGAGGTATAAAAATTAATGTTTTGAATTTTCATCGCACGCAAAAATTATACTTAAAAGTTATAAAAAATTTTTTCGTTGGGTCTAGTTCCTGGTCTTGTCCTTGCATATATAAAATTTTATACCGTTTGGTAAATGATATTTTACAATAATTTGGCTGAATTTAGCTTTCATTACTTTCTATGAATATAATTTGCTGAATGAATAATATACTTTAATAAGAAAAACTGCAACACTTTCAAATTCAAAATAGTCACTTATTAAGAAGTAATTCAATTGATTAAAATTTCATTTGTTAACTTAAAAACTATATATCTTGTTTCATTGTATTAAACTGGATAATTTTAGTTTTCTTATATAAAAAAGTAACTTGTATATCCCCGGTGACTGGCAAAGAAAATACAGAAAA